>JADLZN010005331.1:0-22065 GCA_018155175.1 Sinocyclocheilus anophthalmus
TTTAAGTGCATTTTTCTTATTTTGCAAATTACCTGCCAGTGGGGTAAGACATTTAAAATAAACTTGTTTCCATTTGCATTAAGATGTTTTTTTTTACCCTATGGCAGACAATTTTATGTTTTACATAAAATACACTTAAAATGCACTTAATTGCACTTGTTTTCTGCAGGACCAACCCCAGGAAACAAGACTAAATATCTTACATAATTTTTCATATATATAAAATGCATATTGACTTAAGAATTTCTAGATACTTGTACATGAAATAAGACAAAAATACTCAGCATTTCTGCAGCGTGAATGAATGAGGTATTTAAACATTGCTTACGTTTTAAAAAGGGGGAGGAGACCGAAAGAATCTCTGGGTTTACCGAAGAAAACCTGCTCACCGACGTGTGTTAGGCGTTTCCCAAAAGCTCGTTGCGCCCTATTGTCCGCAAGGTCCTCGTTACCACAACATAGTTTCCATTCGTGTGGTTCGGCCTAAACCAGATTTCAAACGAAACATTCGCAAACATCGTGCAACCTTACGTGGTTGAACTGCAGCTTTCTCCCTTTGGGTTAGGAAGTTTAGTTCTTGTTAGTAAGACATATGGACTTAAATAAATTATGCTTTTGGGCACAATAAGCAACCTGTAAACTGCAGTTCATCTATACTTTTCCATTCGTAATTTAAAGTATTAAAATACTTTTAATCATACATTTTAGCGCGTCCTCAGGGTACGCGGTCGTTTGAGCAGACGAATCATGTGCATGTGCATAAATGCGTAAGGGAACCCCGAAGTATGACGTAAGAGGGAACCTGCGATGAATCAAACATCAAATAAAGCTAAATGATAGGGAAAAAACATAGTAAATTAGTCATCAGGTGCCATGTTCAGTACAGCAGCATCTCAGAGATCTCGAATCAATTAATTAGCAGAAGTTAATACTCCACCACATGCATGTGACGTCATTAAAAACGGCCTTGAATTGTTGAACTAATGTGGTTCAAACGACGGATATGCGACGATGGCTGCATCCGAAAACGTAGGCAGCTGACTTGCTGCCTCGCTGCCGTATGAGGCAATGACTTTGCAGGCAGCGTTTTTGTACGAAGGCACCTCATGAAACTGATTTGCTTCTGAGGTTTCTGAGGCAGCTTAAAGGTTTAATGATTTATAACAAAATAGAATGAGTTTTGGTGATAACTAAACAAATACTTAATTACTATTATAGGGTAAACATACAGTGGGGCAAAAAAGTATTTAGTCAGCCACCAATTGTGCAAGTTCTCCCACTTAAAAAGATGAGAGAGGCCTGTAAATTTCATCATAGGTATACATCAACTATGAGAGACAAAATAAGAAAAAAAAAAATCCAGAAAATCACACTGTAGGAATTTTAAAGAATTAATGTGGTAATTCCTCGTTAAAATAATATTTGGGTGCACCAGGAGAAGGAGGGGTACAAACAAGCAAGATTTCTGGCTCTCACATACCTGTAACTTCTTCTTTAAGAGGCTTTTCTGTCCTCCACTCGTTACCTGTATTAGTGGCATCTGTTTGAACTCGTTATCAGTGTAAAAGACATCTGTCCACAACCTCAAACTGTCACACTTCAAACTCCACCATGGCCAAGACCAAAAAGGACACCAGATACAAAATTGTAGACCTGCACCAGGCTTGGAAGACTGAATCTGCAATAGGTAAGTAGCTTGGTGTGAATAAATCAACTGTGGGAGCAATTATTAGAAAATGGAAGAAATACAAGACCACTGATAATCTCCCTCGTTCTGGGGCTCCACGCAAGATCTCACCCCGTTGGGTCAAAATGATCACAAGAACTGTGGGCAAAAATCCCAGAACCACACGTGGGGACCTAGTGAATGACCTTCAGAGAGCTGGGACCAAAGTAACAAAGGCTACCATCAGTAACACACTGCGCCGCCAGGTACTCAAATCCTGCAGTGCCAGACGTGTCCCTCTGCTTAAGCCAGTACATGTCCAGGCTTGTCTGAAGTTTGCTAGAGAGCATTTTGATGATCCAGAAGAGGATTGGGAGAATGTCATATGGTCAGATGTAACCAAAATATAACTTTTTGGTAAAAACACAACTTGTCGTGTTTGGAGGAGAAAGAAAGCTGAGTTGCATCCAAAGAACACCATAACTACTGTGAAGCATGGGGGTGGAAACATCATTCTTTGGGGCTGTTTTTCTGCAAAGGGACCAGGACGACTGATCTGTGTAAATGAAAGAATGAATGGGGCCGTGTATCGTGAGTTTTTGAGTGAAAACCTCCTTCCATCAGCACGGGCATTGAAGATGAAACGTGGCTTGGTCTTTCAGCATGACAATGATCCCAAACTCACCGCCCGGGCAACGAAGGAGTGGCTTCGTGAGAAACATTTCAAGGTCCTGGAGTGGCCTAGCCATTCTCCAGATCTCAACCCAATAGAAAATCTTTGGAGGGAGTTAAAAATCCGTGTTGCCCAGCGACAGCCCCAAACATTACTGCTCTAGAGGAGATCTGTATGGAGGAATGGGCCAAAATACCAGCTACAGTGTGTGAAAACCTTGTGAAGACGTACAGAAAACGTTTGACCTCTGTCATTGCTAACAAAGGGTATATAACAAAGTATTGAGATGAAATTTTGTTATTGACCAAATACTTATTTTCCACCATAATTTGCAAATAAATTATTTAAAAATCATACAATGTGATTTTTTGGATTTTTTTTTTTTCTCATTTTGTTTCTCATAGTTTAGGTATACCTATGATTAAAATTACAGTCCTCTCTCATCTTTTTAAGTGGGATAACTTGCACAATTGGAGGCTGACTAAATACTTTTTTCCCCCAATGTACCTATTAAGCTCACTTAGCCCATTAGGCAACACTACCATTTTTTTAGCTCAGATTATAAAATAAAAAAGGTATTATCCTACTTGATGTCTTAACCAATTGATGTGTTTGTTACTACATACTTCCTGTAACTTCCAAGTCAATCAGATCATTGCACATGGAGATATGGGTCTCCATGCGTTCACACTTTCTGGTGGCCATTTTAAAAGCTGTCTTTTAAAGAAAACTGAAAACTTTCACTAAAAGAGGAGCCCCTTAAATGTGCATTTTTTAGATGTTTAAACCTTTATTTTTGGTAAGTTTCACTACTTATTGTAAAATTAAGAGATTCATGTTTAGACTTTTGTGTATTATAACCTGGAACTTGGATATGGGAAATAATTACAGTTAGATCCAAAAGATAGTTTTAGCATAGCGCAGATGCTACAGAACACAGTTAGTTGACTGGCTGTATAAAATTGTGTGCTATGCTAATATATTACTTCACAGGCATTACTGGCTTGTACTTTTAAATCCATAATATTATAAATTTACACTTTATTGCTGGTCTGTGGTTTTATACTGCTGTAATTTTTAAAGATTTTATATTATTGTAAGGTGAGCTTAAAGGGTGCACTACAGTAGCTACTATGAAAATCACACAGCTTCAGTGTGACATCAATAAGAAAAAGTATAATTTCATAGATATTGTTAATAATAGTTGTTCATATTAAAATATGTATAAACTTAATACATGATCTAGATTATTTATTTTGCAAAATCTTGTAATTTTAACAAATATTACATGATTTTTTATTTTTTAATTGTTGCTGCTCCCATTAAGCTCAGTGTGCTCTCTTTAAGCTCTTCCACATTGAACGTCTATGTAATTACTTCATAAACAGACTTTAAATATAAACTGATGGTTGTCACTTTAAATTAATCTTTATAAAATGATTAATAACTTATTTTAACAGCTTTAAGATAACAAAATCTAGGTGTAACTATAGTTTATGCCCAAAGATGAAAGAGGCATGTCATTCGTACAAAGAAGGAACCAACAGAAACCTGTCGTATCTGTCCAGGAAAAAAAGTGACTAAAGGCTTTTAAAATTTGAACAGATTTTTAAAACACCAGGCATCGTACACTTACCGACTTGTAAATAGTGTTGCAAGTGTCTTAAATGACACTTCACTATGAATAAATAACTGATCAAATCGAGTGCCTTGTTGCTTGATTTTAGTGTTTTCCGTTTTTTTTTTTTTGTGATTGACGTCGAATAAAAAAAAATTCAATTATTCTTTAAAATTTTTCCTTAAAATAAACAATATGTTTTAATAAAACAGGATGTGAGCTTAATGGGAACAGTGGTGTGCTTAAAGGGTACAAAAAATTTAATTTTTGTCCGATTTTTTGCATTTAATGATGTATATATTAATTGAAATGCTTTTGTCATTGAAAATAAAATTAAATATTATTGTGTGAGAGATTAATATTTTATTTTAACAACTTGTACTGAAACCAATACCTTGTGCACTAAAAATGTCTCAATGTAGATTTTGGTGAGCGTTTATACCCTACTGATTTCTCGCTAGAAATAACATCAAAAGTGCAAAGCGTTAGTCAGAAATATACATTTACACACAAACTGACCATCAAACGCAACTTTAAGATGCCATCTTTATTTTTTAGCTCAACTGTCACGAAATGGAACACACAGGATTGTGGGATATCAAAGGCAGCGAAGGATACATCTATGCTGCCTTTAAAATTTGATCAGAAGAAGGTACCACCGGAGGTGCCTTGATGCCTTCCTGTCTTGGAATGCTGCCTCCGAAGGCAGCATTTTTGAGCTTTCTGATGCAGCCCATGTTCAGGAAACAGTTGTGACTGGCTAGTTAGTTTCCACAACAATGCATCGTACTGTGGTGGTTTATCAGTGAGTTACGTCGTTGTACGGGAAATGCACCCCTGATTAGGTTCACAAATTAATTTACCATGGTCAGGGCACGCGGCAAAAGATCACAAAACAAGGAAAACAGTCCAGAGTCAAAGAACAGGCAAGACAAAAACTAGGGAACCAGGGAAAACATGGGAAAACAAGAATATGTTTAGAATGACACAAGAACAACCAATACTTCACTAAGTGTGTAAGTGGAGGTGCAACTTAAATAGTCCCACTGATGGGAAACATGTGCGTCTGTAATCAGTTGCTGGGCAGAGGGTTATGGGAAATGGAGTCCGGTAAGGAATAGTCCTAATGGTGATGGAGCCCTCAGATGATGAGTGAGAGCAATGACAAGGACCGGATTTGTGACTGATAAAGTGCAAAATAATAAAATATAGTCTAATTAAGCCACAAGCAAAGTAAAAAAAAAAAAAAAAACCACTTTGTCCATCATTAATTACATTGCAGAGATTAAACACTGTCTAGGAAACTTACTTGAGCTGTGTTCAGCGAGTGGTCTACTAGTGAGTCTTGCATAGAGACTTTAGATACATATTTAGTTTATTTATGGAAGGTACTATTAGGATCTCTTTGACCTGCTTTTCATCTTGGCTCTTGGCAAGGAGTCAATCTCATCTTAACTCTTTATGTACTCCCTTTTGGAAAACAAAGGCTGAAAATGCCAGTATGCAACTTGGGCATGTACACTCTTCATCCAAGTGCATCTCAAACTCTGATAAATCAGCTTTTGTGAGGAGTGCTAGTTAACCAGGAAGTGTCACCACTTATAAAAAAAATGTTGTAGAAATGCTATTATGATTACCATATTCATATACCAAGGTATTTGGTAAAACATGATGTGCTATATGTCCAAGACCACAGAAATGCCATTGAATTTTTATTTAATTAAAATACAATAAAAAAACAATAATATTATGAACTATCACAACATAATAATACAAATAAAAAGAACAGCATGCATTTAAATTTCAAATATTTTAATAACATTACCAAACATCAGTAACTGTGTGGCCCAATAAGAAGAAAAAAAGAAAGAAAGACGATCTTTAAAGGGATGGTTGACTGTTTTTTTAGGCTTGATTGTGTTTATGGGTGGCAGTCTACCAGGTTATCCCCTACTGATTTTTTTTTTTTTTAAATGCATTATTTTTCACATAATTTACCTTTATTCTACAACACTCTGTCCCTTATCCTATAAACGCGCTGATGATTTCCTGTTTTTATGAAGCCCCTCCCTCAGAAATACACGATGGGCTCAGCTTGGTTAGCTGGCCCAAATTTTGTGATTCACTAAACCACCTGTGCGCATCAAAACGTGTCGCTCCTCAGCTCAGTGGCTCGGCTCTGGTTGTATTGTAAACAATGACGTCATCAATATTGCTTATCAGTAGGCTTGTTTGAGATGCGCCTCGCCTCGCCTGAAATGTAAGCGAGAGTAGGAGGCTGCAGTGAGGGGAGGAGTGAAATAAGACAGGCAAGAACTTACCAGGTTCTGCCCTCTCAAAGTGGAAACAAGTGACGACACTGGTGCAAGCACAGATCTTAATGTTTTTTTGTTGTTGTTGTTGTTGTCTCATACTTTTAGATACGCTGTTATTTGTAAATGCTACTGCTTATGTAAGCTTTTAATATAGGGTTTTATCCTTTTTAAAGCTTTAATACAGCATGGCAACCGCATGCGCATCCATGTTTAACGCTTCTCATAGCTATGTGAAAAATATCTGTCTATACACAAAGTGTATAATTGGAACAGTTCATTGTTGGAGCAGAGCTGATGATCTGAATCAGGTGCGTGTGTGTGTGTGTGTGTGTGTGTGTGAGAGAGAGAGAGAGAGAGAGAGATGCAGAGCGTGTGCAAAGCAGGGGGACGCGAGGAGCAGGATTAAGAACCGCTGCTTTAGAACATTGATTTTGAATCCATTAGAATCTTTAGATGACAGAATCGCGATTCATATATGAATAGATTTTTTTGCGCACCCCTAGTTTTGACAGCATGGCAACAACTCTTCTATAAAGCAGCGCAGCATGGCCTTGCCCCCTTTGTTGCATGTTCCTGGGAGGCGGGGTTTATCAGGATTTGTGATGCCACAAACCCAGGAAGTAACTCGTTGTAGTCCCATCCCCTAGGCAATTGAGACTGGCTCTGAGTCTGAAGGACATACCACTAATGCTGGTGCAAGCAGCTGGCATGTCTGTGGTGGTATTAAGTCTAAGGAGAGGTCTCAGAGGTACTCTAACTGTCAATTGCTCTCCCTGTTATGGCGATGGCCATTTTATGTGTTTGGGCTTTACACTGCTCTCCAGCCCATGCTACAGAGCCTGTTTCAGCCCATGAGTCCACTCCAGAGCCTGCTAATGCTGCAAAGCTCAGTCCTGTGTTGGCACCAGCCTGTGAGTTCCCTGCCTGTCCTGTCTCAACCACAGAAGTCATCCAAGGAGGCCATTTCTGAACCCCTTAGCCTGTCCAGATGCGACCATGGAGGTTGTCCCTGAGTTGCCTGTCTGCTTTGACACAACCACGGAGGTCATCCCTGAACTCTTTGCCAGCCTTGACATGACCATGTCACCTCTGAATCCTCTGCCTGTCCTGTTATTATCATGGAAGATGCCCCTGAGTTTCCTTACAGTTTTGATACACTCCTTGAGGCCAATGTTAACCTCTCTGTGATTTATGTCCCAGTTCTGTCAGATGCACCCTGGGGGTCTTTGGCACCACTGTGGCTATCATCAGCTCTGCCTTCTCCACTTCAGTGGTCCTCCGCTACACTTTGGCAGTCTTCGGCCCTGCCTGCTCCGCTGTGGTGGTCTTCTGCTCCACTTTGTGGGTCTTCAGTCCCATCTGCTCAGCTGTGGTGGTCATCTGCTCCACGGTGGGGATCTTTGGTCCCATCTCCTCTGCTGTGGTGGTCTTCAGCTCTGCCCTGGAGCAGCACCAAAATGGGTGCTTTTTAATCAATAGGCATTTTCAAACTACAATGGGTGTTTTTTAGCTGCTCTACCCGAAGGCCCACCCCTAAATCAAACTGCTTGTGGATTAGAACAAATCAGGTAAAGCAGCTGAAAACAACCCACTGATTGAGTAACACCCACTAGCATTTTGCAGAGAAAAACTCCCATGCAAATCCCATTTGTTTTGACAACATTTGTTTTGACAACAAATCAATGTTAGTTCAATATCCCTTTCTCCACCAGGGGCGGCGTTTCCGTATGGCAGTCGCCATACCCTAGCCCAGTCAGGTGTGGAAAATCCAAACCCTCTTTCGTAATTATTGTTTTAAATCACTGCTATTGGTCTTCCTTATGTCTGTTTGAGGGTTTTACAAATATTTAACCAATTAAAAGCATTCAAAAGAGCTTGTCACTAAACTTTGTAATGCTATGGATCCTCAAAACTGTCAGGGAAACCTCATAACTTCACCCCGCCTCAGCGCAGCGCAACGTGCACAGCCTGGAGACAGAGCTCGGCTTGTTCACAATGCAAGGGTAAATAATAAATAGCTGATATTTGAAAAAGTGCAGCGTTTTCTTCACTAAAACACTATGTCTGTAAAAGCTCATGTTTTTTGTGTGTTTGAAGAGCAGAGAAGAGTCTTAGCTTTTGCCGTCTAGTTGTAGCCTAACCAATAGGGGCTAAAGGCCCCCTGGGGTAAAAGGCGACTTTGATATTATTTTCATCTAAACCACTAGATGGGACAAAAATGTGGCGTAATACTTTCCAAAACATCTGCTTTTCAAGATACACTTACAAATTTGTCTGATCCTTGACTCAATCGCGGGCAGCAGCGCAAAGTTGATTCTGTGCTTACTTGATCTAATATTTTATGTTTTTAAAAATGTTGTACATTTAAGTAGCAAATGAGAATCGCTAATATGAATGCATATATTTTGAGACAAAGGACTTCTTCCTAGATTTTGTTTACAGCAATTAAATTAAAGCTACAGTTTTTTTAATACCGAAAGAAAGCATAGGGAAAAGTAGGTTGGGGTACAACAGCACGCCCGCGGTTGGGGCTAAAGGCGCCATATTAACTGCTAATTACTTAGATGGCTGACTTTTCCCTTTCTTGAATGACATGTTAGATTCGATGGTAATAGCATATTATTATGTTGGGTGTCCTATTAGAGAACTCACCATGTTTTAAAAATTAACCACTATTTAAAAAAACATGCAGATGAATCATATATATAAGGGGCTGTCGAGTACGCGGGGACGTGTCCCCCCCACAGTTAATATCAAGTAAACTTCGTCGCTACTTTTTCGGGAAGTGTGGGCATAGAGGTTTTCAAGAGTGGTGTGAATAAATATAGATTTAAATTGAAAGGGACAGGATAGTTTGTGCATGATCTGATGTTTTATTCGGGACGCAGATTAAGGCGAGATGAACATCACGGAGCGATAAACACTCCGTGCAGTGTATGTTTCAGTCATACTCATAGCCGGAGGGCGCTCTCACGCAGAAAGTCATACGAGGAAATTCCTAATATGGACAAAAACGTCCAGCTATGGCTGTATGAAAACAGTTGTTTTCAGAAAAAACAGAAACGTTTGGAAAAAAACTGCTTAGAGTTTTAAACATGTTACCCGTGGATTTGCGACAATATGGTTTATTTGTGTTTGGCAAGTCATCTCCAGGTAATAAATAAAGTATAGGAACAATGCAGTGCTAACTGACATAGAATTTATTACAGTAGTTTTGAAACTATTCTGCCTTTAGTGATAAATACAGTGTCTGTAGTATCAAATCAAAAACAACTCCTATTTTGGTTATTGTCCAGCGTTTATCGGCTTTCGAAGCCAATTAAAAGCCTAGAAAGGATGAGAAAATTTGTTTTGATAAAACTTGGATACCACTTACAAGTCAAAGTTTTTGGGCCAGTAAGGTTTGTTTCCTGTTTTTTTTAAAGAAGTACTCTTCTGTTACTAAGCGCCGTGGCATTGTATTTGCTCAAAGTACAGCAAATAAAACAGGGAAAATTGTGAAATTTTTACTAGGCTATTTCAATAACTGTTTTCTATGAATATATTTAAAAATTTTGATTTATTCCTGTAATTTCAAAGCTAAATTTTTAGCATCATTACTCCAGTCACACAATCCTTCAGAAATCATTCTGATATTCTGATTTGCTGCTAAAAAAACATTAATAATAATATTAATAATTAAAAAAGGTTTCTTGAGCAGAAAATCAGACTTTTAGAATGATTACCATAATCCCCGCCCCAAGAAACCCAAATTATGGACTTAATGATACAGACCTGTTTTTGTTTTTTGGGGCTCACGTAGGTGGTCCTGATTATAGTCTTTTGAAAAACTGGTGATGGCCCACCTGAAGGACATCACTGGACTCTTGCTGGATCCTCTTCAGTTTGCCTGCAGAGTAAACAGGTCTGTGGACGATGCAGTCAGTATGGGACTGAATTATGTTCTGCAACATCTAGACAGACCAGGGACTTCTGTGAGGATCCTGTTTGTGGACTTCAGCTCGGCCTTTAACACTATAATCCCAAACCTCCTCCTGCCCAAACTAACTCAGCTCTCTGTGCCCACCTCCATCTGTCAGTGGATAAACAGCTTCCTGACAGACAGGCAGCAGCTAGTGAAGCTGGGAAAATACACATCCAGCACCCGTATAACCAGCAATGGAGCTCCTCAGGGTTGTGTTCTCTATCCACTGCTCTTCTCCCTGTACACCAAAGACTGCACATCTAAAGACACTAATTCAGGGGACGGTACGAGTCGGCTTACAGATGGGAGGTTTCGAGCAGCTGGCTGTCTGTGTGCAGTCTCAACCCAAAACAACCTGGCGCTCAACACTCTCAAAACTGTGGAGATGATTGTGGACTTTAGGAGAAACCCCCCTGCACTCCCCCCCCCACTCACCATCATAGACAGCACTGCGACTGCAGTCGAGTCATTCAGATTCCTGGGAACCACAATCTCTCAGGACCTGAAGTGAGACACTCACATAGACTCCATTACTAAAAAGGCCCAGCAGAGGTTGTACTACCTTCGCCAGCTGAGGAAGTTCAACCTGCCACAAGAGCTGCTGAAACAGTTCTACTCCGCCATCATTGAACCATCCTCTGCACTTCAAAACTGTCTGGTTTCAGCTCAGCCCCAAAATCTGACTTAGGACCTTTCGCGGGTAGTCGGGACTGCCTGAGAGGATATCATGGTACAAACCCTATGGCTTTCTCTCCAAGAACTGTACTATCCAGAGTCGAGCAAAAAGGGTGGGCAAGAAAAAGGCAGAATCACTCGGGATCCCTCACATCCAGCACACTCCCTATTTGAACCGTTGCCGTCTGGTCGATGCTACGGAGCACTGAGCACCAGAACGACCAGAAACAGGAACAGTTTCATCCCTCAGGCCATCCATCTCATGAACAATTGACAATAACTGTGGAACACACACTATTATACACTCATACACTTATTTATCTAACACAAATACTCAGTCTACATTTCAATTTGCACACAATATACAGTACCTGTACATACACCCCAAGGTCTATGTACATACCTGTACATACAATTGTCAATTTATATTTTTATTCCTTATTTACTTGTTATATTTTTATTTTTATTATCTGTGGTTTTTGTTCTGTCACTGTCATTCTGTAACACTGTGGAAGCTTCTGTCACGAAAAAAAATTCCTCGTATGTGAAAACATACCTGGCAATAAAGCTATTCTGATTCTGATTCTGATTCTGATTCTGATTTCTGAAGATCATGTGACACTGACGACTGGAATAATGATGCTGAAAATTCAGATTTGATCACAGGAATAAATTATATTTTTAAAATATATTCAAATAGAAAGCATTTTTTTTAAATAGTAAAAATATTTCAAAACATTACTGCTTTTGCTGTACTTTGAATAAAATAAATGCAGGCTTGGTGAGCAGATATGACTTCTTATTAACACATAAAAAATTCTACGTTCCAAAAACTGCTTGATGGTAGGTTTCTAGATTTACAGAAATGTTTTATATTGTAATGTGTCTATAAGATATACTAGTATCTCTATAGATACTATAATATATATACAGTGGGGAAAAAAAGTTTTTAGTCAGCCACCAATTGTGCAAGTCTCCCACTTAAAAAGGTGGAGAGGCCTGTAATTTTCATCATAGGATTACTCAACTATGAGAGACAAATGAGAAAAAAAATCCAGAAAATCACATTGTAGATTTTTTAAAGAATTCATTGGTAAATTCCCCGGTAAAATTAGTATTTGGTCACCTACAAACAAGCAAAATTTCTGGCTCTCACAGACCTGTAACAAACTTATTTAAGAGGCTCCTCTGTCCTTCACTGGTTACCTGTATTAATGGCATCTGTTTGAAATTGTTATCAGTATAAAAGACATCTGTCCAAAACCTCAAACAGTCACACTCCAAACCTTATCATGGCCAAGACCAAAGAGCTGTCAAGGGACACCAGAAACAAAATTGTAGACCGGCACCAGGCTGGGAAGACTGAATCTGAAATAGGTAAGCAGCTTGGTGTGAAGAAATCAACTGTGGAGCAATTATTAGAAAATGGAAGAAATACAAGACCACTGATAATCTACCTCGATCTGGGGCTCCACACAAGATCTCACCCCGTGGTGTCAAAATGATCACAAGAACTGTGAGCAAAAATCCCAGAGCTACACGGGGGGACTTAGTGAATGACCTGCAGAGAGCTTGGACCAAAGTAACAAAGGCTACCATCGGTAACACACTGCGCCGCCAGGGACTCAAATCCTGCAGTGTCAGACGTGTCCCCCTGCTTAAGCCAGGACATGTCCAGGCCCATCTGAAGTTTGCGAGAGAGCATTTGGTGATCCAGAAGAGGATTGGGAGAATGTCATATGGTCAGATGAAACCAAAATATAACTTTTTGGTAAAAACTCAACTTGTAGTGTTTGGAGGAGAAAGAATGCTGAGTTGAATCCAAAGAACACCATACCTACTGTGAAACATCATGCTTTGGGGCTGTTTTTCTGCAAAGGGACCAGGACGACTGATCCTTGTAAACGAAAGAATGAATGGGGCCATGTATCGTGAGATTGAGTGAAAAACTCCTTCCATCAGCAAGGGCATTGAAGATGAAACGTGGCTGGGTCTTTCAGCATGAAAATGATCCCAAACACACCACCCGGGCAAAGAAGGAATGGCTTCGTAAGAAGCATTTCAAGGTCCTGGAGTGGCCTAGCCAGTCTCCAGATCTCAACCCCATAGAAAATCTTTGGAGGGAGTTGAAAATCTGTGTTCCCAGTGACAGCCCCAAAACATTACTGCTCTTGAGGAGATCTGCATGGAGGAATGGGATAAAATACCAGCAACAGTGTGTGAAAACCTTGTGAAGACTTACAGAAAACGTTTGACCTCTGTCATTGCCAACAAAGGGTATATAACAAAGTATTGAGATGAAATTTTGTTATTGACCAAATACTTAATCCCCCATAATTTGCAAATTAATTCTTTAAAAATCCTACAGTGTGATTTTCTGGATTTTCTTTTCTCGTTTTGTCTCTCATGGTTGAGGTATACCTATGATGAAATTACAGGCCTCTCTCATCTTTTTAAGTGGGAGAACTTGAACAATTGGTGGCTGACTAAACACTTTTTTCCCCCACTGTATATATATAATTATATAAATATTAGGCATATATATGTATATATATACTGTGGGTACGGAAAGTATTCAGACCCTTTTAAATTTTTCACTCTTTGTTATATTACAGCCATTTGCTAAAATCATTTAAGTTACTTTTTTTCCCTCATTAATGTACACACAGCACCCCATCTTGACCGAAAACAACAGACATTGTTGACATTTTTGCAGTTATTAAAAAAGAAAAATTGAAATATCAGATGGTCCTAAGTATTCAGAACCTTTGCTGTGACACTCATATATTTAAACTCAGGTGCTGTCCATTTCTTCTGAACATCCTTGAGATGGTTCTACACCTTCAATTGAGTCCAGCTGTGTTTGATTATACTGATTGGACTTGATTAGGAAAGCCACCCACCTGTCTATATAAGACCTTACAGCTCACAGTGTATGTCAGAGCAAATGAGAATTATGAGGTCAAAAGGAACTGCCTGAAGAGCTTAGAGACAGAATTGTGGCAAGGTACAGATATGGCCAAGGTTACAAAAAATTTCTGCTGCCCTTAAGGTTCCCAAGAGCACAGTGGCCACCATTCCTTAAATGGAAGACGTTTGGAACCACCAGAACCCTTCCTAGAGCTGGCCGTCCGGCCAAAACTGAGCTATCGGGGGAGAAGAGCCTTGGTGATAGAGGTAAAGAAGAACCCAAAGATCATTGTGGCTGAGCTTCAGAGATGCAGTCGGGAGATGGGGAAAGTTGTAGAAAGTCAACCATCACTGCAGCCATCCACCAGTCGGGGCTTTATGGCAGAATGGCACGACGGAAGCCTCTCCTTAGTGCAAGACACATGAAAGACCGCATGGAGTTTGCTAAAAAAACACCTGAAGGACTCCAAGAGGGTGAGAAATAAGATTATCTGGTCTGATGAAACCAAGATAGAACTTTCTGGCCTTAATTCTAAGCGGTATGTGTGGAGAAAACCAGGCACTGCTAATCACCTGTCCAATACAGTCCCAACAGTTAATCATGGTGGTGGCAGCATCATGCTGTGTGGGTGTTTTTCAGCTGCAGGGACAGGCGACTGGTTGCAATCGAGGGAAAGATAAATTGAACAGGGTATATTCTGGACGAAAACCTTCTCCAGAGTGCTCAGGACCTCAGACTGGGCGAAGGTTTACCTTCCAACAAGACAATTACCCTAAGCACACAGCTAAAATAACACAGCTTCACAACAACTATTTGACTGTTCTTGAATGGCCCAGCCAGCGCCCTGACTTAAACCCAATTGAGCATATCTGGAGAGACCTAAAAATAGCTGTCCACCAACATTTACCATCCAAACTGACAGAACTGGAGAGGATCTGCAAAAAGGAATGGCAGAGGATCCCCAAATCCAGGTGTGAAAAACTTGTTGCATCTTTCCAAAAAGACTCATGGCTGTATTAGATCAAAAGGGTTCTTCTACTAAATACTGAGCAAAGGGTCTGAATACGTAGGACCATGTGATATTTCAGTTTCTCTTTTTTAATAAATATGCAAAAATGTAAACAATTCTGTGTTTTTATGTCAATAAGGGGTGCTGTGTGTACATTAATGAGAAAAAAAAAAAAAACTTAAATGATTTTAGAAAATGGCTGAAATATAAAAAAGAGTGAAAAATTTAAAGGGGTCTGAATACTTGCCGTACCCACTGTATATATATATCTAATATAACATTTTCTGGCCCCCCACTTCTGAATGAGGCTACGCCCCTGTATCATATAAAAATATAATTTGTTGTTACTACTGTAAATATATATTAAATTATTATTGGATCTCCTTCAATGCTTTCAGAATCTTTTACATTTTAAAATGAATTTGTTTCTGTATTTTAAAATATATTTTTATATTAACATTTTAATGACAGTATATTTATTGAAAAAAACATTTATTTTTCAAAATAGCCAGAAAATAGTACAAACTTTGCTAAAGTGATTGTTTTGAACAAGTATTAACTTAGACATTATTTAAAAAACATTTATTTTAGCTAAAGTATTTGTATCAATACCGTGTGCCTTTTACCCCATGCTGGTGAGCCTTTTACCCCATGTGGGGGGTAAAAGGTATGGTGGCCAAGAGAGCTCAACGCGCTGCAAATGAAAAAAAAACGCATGCAAATAGAAAAAACACCAGCAAATTAATCAATTTGACAACACATGCGCTGCAAATTCTCACAACACAACCAAATACAGAAACACGCTGCAAATTCTCACAAAAGAAACGTGCTGCAAATACAAAACAACCAACAAAAACAGAAATGCGCTGCAAATATGCACAAACCACATCGGAAATATTTAAGGGAAGCGCTTTGTTTGTGTTGTGAGAATTTGCAGCGCTTTTCTGTATTTGTTTGTGGTTTGAGAATTTGCAGCGCGTTTCTGTATTTGTGTTGTGAGAATTTGCAGTGCGTTTCTGTGGTTGTGTTGTGAGAATTTGCAGTGCGTTTCTGTATTTGGTTGTGTTGTGAGAATTTGCAGCTCCTGTGTTGTCAAATTGATGATGATGTTTTCCTAATTTGCAGGTGTTTTTTCTATTTGCATGTGTGTTTTTTGTTTTTTGTTTCATTTGCAGCGCGTTAAGCTCTCTCGGCCACCGTAAAAAGCCCCTCTTACACCTCATACATTTATACGATTTTTAAGCTAAATAAACAACTTGAATTATTTATTTTCACACAAAATCTGTTGTTCCATTAATGTTCAATATAGTGTTGTCAAAAGACCAGGTACTTCGGTACAAAGTCGGTACAAAAAAAGTGAAAATGTTATGGTACCAGGTTTTTTAAAGTTCTGGTGGTACCGTTACGGAAGTACCGGTCAACCCGTTCATGATGCGCTATCCGAGACCTAACCTCTTCATAGAAGCACTGAGACATGGCGACCTCAGAAGGAGGAAACATCAAACTAACAAAACACTTTAAAGACCGACACCTGGATCAAATGAAAGAGTTCAAGCAGGTAAGTTTAATTTTAATTTTTAATATTTAGATCTTATGTTATGATATTATTCCATATTTTCTGTGAATGTCGATGAAAAGCAAATAACGTATAGCGTAGTTCAGGTTCGGCATAAGTGCGGCTGTTTCCCACGTTGATTTATTTGTGGCAGCCTGCCACAATATCAAAACTGACTGCCACAAATAGATTTTCCAAAAGGCTTAGACTTCGTTGAATAAACATGAGCATTGCACGTTTCAAAATCGAAACCCGGTGTGGGTGTTTTTATATCACTGAAGGAATTATGTATTTCTGTATTTCCAGGGCTCTACAGTGCGACCATTTCAGTCGCATTTGCGACTGAAAACTGCTGCGTGCGACTATGAAATAGTATTTAGGAGCACCTGTGCGACTGACCCGATCAGCATATTTGTGTTTGCGCTGAGGGAGGTTCAAAGGTTCTAACGTACTTACGTGTTTCTGCAGCGTTGAGTAATGAATCACAGACATATCCTCTCATTATAACAAACAGTGTTGACGGGGTGTAAATAAGAGATTCATTGTGCAGTGTAGGTGGCTTTGTTGATTATAATGGAACTTTGTGAGATCGCGATCAGTGAGTGGCAGCTTTTAATGATTAAGGGAGTTTGCAAGTGTGATATTGATTTAATACAACAGTTAAATAGACAAGAAGTTAATATTAAGTTACTTATATTGTCTGACAACAACACAATTGCTTTATTTTGCTCTATTTCATCAACGAAAAGAGTTTTTCTTTTAAAGTAACAGCGGAGTCGCTGCGCATCGCCATTCAAACACAGCAGTATCTCGTTTATGAATGAACTGCGTTTTTAAACAAATCAAGTGAGTCAATGATTCAATGACCCATTCACAAAACCGTTCGCGTCTTCGTTCCGTGATGATTCAGCTGTTCAAGAATCAATGGAAATGAATGATTCGTGATCAAATCATGACTTGACGCAACTGCTGCCGTTTTGTTTAATTTAAAAGCATATTTCTGTATTAAAAATTTTATATTTAAAACATTAATCTCCACATGAATTTATGTATTTAATTGCACTCATTCCACTTCTGTGTCTCATTAAATGTCTGAAAGTACACCACGCCACTTTTGTGTTCTTCTGTGCCACCTCTGTAGCAAAAATGTATTGCTTAAATACTGATTTCATTTGATTGGTAACTTATTATTCTACTTGTTTTTAAGTAGAAATGTTAAAAAGTTAAATACTAGATTTTTGATTTGACCTAAAACAGAGGAATACTTTTAATAAAAATGTAGAAAATGCACAGTACAAAGGTAAAAACAAATTCTTGAATAAATCGTTTAATGGAGGTCAAACTTTCATATTTTTTTTATCAGAATTTGGATTATGATTAGAAGGTGGCCTAATTTTTGACCTGGTGCGCCTACATTTTTAAATTAGGAGCCCAAAGCGATCCTAAAAGAAAAGTATCCGTAGGAGCCCCGATTTACTGAAGGATCCGCTGTCTTCAGAAAATTTGGGCTGTAATTTTCATTCATCTTGCAGTAACGGTCCTGATAAAGCAGGGTTTGTGTGCTGGCGTGGCTGCTTTTGTGACAGTGTGGTTACTGGGAAAACCTCGATCTTTCTCCGCTTACGTACGCCCTGGCTGCAGGACCTGAGTGGCATCATATATGCCACCACAAATAGGTACAAGTCTGTGGAAACATTGATGAGTATTAGAATGAAGTTTTTTTTATTAACTATTTAATGCTCCTATAAATTTTATTAGGGTAAAAAAAAAAAGGACACCTGATGGTATGTACTATTGTTAAAACGAGGGACCTTTAACAGGAATCTGGGATTAAATATGCCGTGTTAGAGAATGTACAAATGGTTAACATTGTTTGTGTCATGTCAGTCAGAAAAGCAGTTCTGGGCTTTTATTTTTTTTAGCTTAGTTGTTATTCTTGGCTGAATAACTCTAGGTTTTCAAAAGCTCTTTAAATTAAATATGTACACAGTTTGGATTTTAATGAAAGTATAGTCAAATTTTATCTCTTGTATAGACTTTACAATAAGATACCATTCATTAACATGACTTCATGTTAATATTTAACATCAACTTACAGTGAGTGAACAATATATATTTAAAACATTAATTAATGTGCAGAATGTTATTTAATACAACACTGGATCATTCATGTTGTCATTGTGATTAAATCATTTTAACACATGAACATTATGTTTGTTCATTGTGGCATTAACGAATTTCTCCATTGAACTTTGTTTTGTATGTATTAGGAAATTTTTATTAACCTCTAAGAAGAATTAATTGCTATCAGATTGTTTATTGATAGGCCGTTATCTAACACATGTAATCTTATTGAAAGTGTTTTAATACAACAGTTCCATCTATTTGATATAGATTGACTCAATATAGTATCTTATATAAATTTATTATAAACGCGAAGGTGCTTAGTTACTGAAAAGGTATATTTTAGCGCGTGTCAATTTCGTAATGTTGCATTGGTCAGAGTCGCACATTTTACTTCTTACAGTGAAGGTGATGAAGATCATGACACACCAGGAAATCATAAAACAGGAAAAAGTGTTTTTCGGCGGCTGGGCAGCAGAAGTAGGACAAAATTTTGGGTGAAACCTTTTGTACTTTTTTTTCACACTTTATTACTGCAAGAAAAAATTGAAAACAAATTTAAATAAGTATTAACGAATGGCATTGATTTTGATTACATTTCATTTTGTTTGACGCTTAATAAATACATAATGTGGTTTTTGCTATGGTACCGAAAGTGGTACCGAGAAAACCGTGGTTCCCCTTCATGGGAACTTCGAACTGCATCCTCTAAGGGTCGCTATGGGGAACGCCTCATCGTGACCCGTGTCTGAGCATACATTGAAAAAAATACACCATGGACAGCCATGACGTCAATACTGGTGCGACTATAGTATAAATAGGCACCGGGAGAACACATAATCCTCTTCTTCGTCTTCACTGACTGTTTTGTTTGAAGCGTGCATTTTGTGGTAAGAGCGATCTCTATTCATCACATTATGGCGAGCACTAGCAAAGCGTTTAGAGGATGTGTGCATCTGTGTTGTCGTTGTTTAACATCTGATGACACGCACGATCTATGCGTTATTTGTTTGGGAGAAGAGCACGCACGCAATGTCCTCGAGAGGGCAATCTGCGTTCACTGCGAGCGTTTTTCAATGAAAAAGGTCCGCTCTCGTTTGTCTCTCTTTTCGAAGAAAGAGGGGCAGCCATCTGGTCCACGATTCAGGGACTTTCGCCTCATTAACATCGTTTGATCCAGGGGCCAGTGCTCTGCTGGATTCAGCCCAGCAAAAGCAGAAAATGTCTGAGGAGGCCAGAGAAGCTAAAGCTGAGCCTTCCCAATACTCCTGCCCTGCATATGATGAGCTTTTAAAAGTTATGGATCACGCCACGGCGAGGCTTTACTTGCCGTGAAGCGGGGCAAAAAGTGACGTTGCGAAATATCTCGATGAACGTTATTGTTTGGCCAGCACATCAAGCGGTGAGCCTCTCTTAATTGTTTTCCATACAGAGATTGAGAAGTGAATGGAAGAGGCCGTTTTTTTTCCTCACGCATCCATCGATTCCCGCATACGAGTTATGCCAACATCGAGAAAGATGCGCGATAGCGGTTATGAGAAGATGCCCCTATAAAGAGACGCTGGTCAGCTATCTCTCTATAGGTGAGACGTCCTCTTTTAAGACTCCCTCCTTGACATCTCGCTCGAATGGCAGGGCATACGCAGCAGCAGCAGGTCGGGCCCTGTCGTTTCATTGCACAGATGGTGATGCCCAAGCATATCAGGCTGACCTGCTGCTAGACCGGATAAAGGCGCCGGGCTTTCTATGATGCGTGCGTGCCGCACCACGGATACGCTCTGCTATCTACTGAGCAGGCCGATCTGCTAGCGGCCAGGTCCACTGGCGGATAGGTAGAGTGACTGAGGACAATACTGGGGGTGAACCTAGCAGATATACGGGAAAAAAGGAGAGGGGCTTATTCATCGATGGCCGGTTCGCCTTCGTATTTTTTGGTACTCGTTGAGCCGGTCGAGAACTTCAGGGAGGCCAGTCTGATCAGCGTAATTCCATGAAGGTCCAGGTTTGAGCCTGAACAACCCAGGGGTCCTGGCCCATCTCATTTTGAGGATCAGAGACGGGCACAGAAGTGGTTGTTGGTGGTTCGCGGCTCTTATTCCCGCACGCGGGTAGGGGTAGGAAGAATCACGGGTCAAAAGGAAGGTAGGTAAAAGACCTAAGGAATGTGATCCAGAAAGGGTCCGCTTTGGACTGGATCCGAGTGAACATCAGTATCTATCGTCCTTCGGGAACTTGACATCTGCCTATATTATATATGTATTTGTATCGTGTATGTGTGTGATTAATACCTTCTTGTTGATAATGCTGTCTCAGGCACGTTCTCCCTACCTTAGAGGGTTGTGTATTTGAGCTTGACTCTCCATTTGGCTCCTAGTACCTTACGGGTATCTGTGGCAGATGCTTGGAAAACTTTAAATCATTACTATGGTAAGTGACAAACATAAGATTTGCGCACTTTCTAAAATCGACATAGTTGGTAAGTGTGCACGTTATGTTTTGCACACTTTCTAAAATCCACATAGGTGTAAGTGTGCACGTTATGCTTTGCCCACTTTTCTAAAATCCACAAAGCTGGTAAGTGCGCACGTTATGCTTTACCCACTTTTCTAAAACCTATATGGTAAGGGTTATGCGTTATTGACCTCGTTCCCTTTCTCTGAGTTGGTTTACACACGGTTCCTTGGGCTCCACTCAACTAGTGTGTCTCTGTTGACACACTCTGGAAGCATCGCTCCCCTCACCATTGAGGGTAATTGTGTGCATGGTGCTTTCTTTCGAGCGTTTAATTCTCTCTGAGGAGTTGGATTCCTAGCTCCATGGGCTGTCCTCGTGGTAGTAATGAGACAATGCTCCCCTTTTATCAAAAGGTTACCTGGAATGAGCAACATTATTCCTCCGAATTCGGAGTTCTCCTCTCACATGAGTGTTGAGGATTCTCTGTTTTATCCAGAGCACCTGGAACCAGCAGCATCAGGTGAACTAGGCCCTTCCTTTGCCTCTCTGATGCGCTGAGTTTTTTTTGGCTAGCTTGCAGTACGCTTACACTTCTGATTCTACAATCGCGCTGTAGGTCGAGCCCCCTCTCGTTGAGAGCTGGGTTTGTGCTCCCTCAGCTAAGGTAAACTACTGCTAGCCGTTCCAGCATTGGAACATGCTGTAGGTCGAGCCCACTTTTCGTCTGAGAACTAGGTGTGTTGCTCCCACAGCTAAATAACTGCTAGCTGTTCCACCATTGGAACATTCTGTAGGCTGAGCTCCCTCTCGATTGAGAGCTGGGTGTTTGCTCCCTCAGCTAGATATTTACTGCTAGCCACTCCAGCATTACAAGCCTTAGATCGAGTTGATGACTTCTCAAAAATAACGTTTTGGGATGCACCATTTCCATCTAAGGGCTGCTTTTTCAGAGTGCCACGAGAACCCCTTAAAACGGTATTTTTAAATCCATGTTATGATAAGTGTGCACGCAAAGTCTAAGTGCACTTCCTAAAATCCATGCTGTGATAAGTTCGCACATCAATCATTTTGCGTTCTTTCTAAAAATCCTGTATGGTAAGA
>JADLZN010005332.1:0-11479 GCA_018155175.1 Sinocyclocheilus anophthalmus
TAATGTCTGTCAATTTTACTGGAATCCATCTTTTTGTTGTCTTCCTCGGGAGAAGAAAAATGACAATTATAATCGTGACAACACTGGGCGAAACTGTTGAAATGTCTCGCGTCAGATATGTTTGTAATTCTTAGTCTTCTGTATAATCAGCGGGTGTTAAAACTAAAATGCTCCTCAGTAATCTGAAAGTGATAATCACACAGTAAAGCACGGAACTGTTGATGTCGCAGTACTAACTTCATGCACTCATGAATCATTTTACGTTGTAAGCGCCCAGTCTCCAGTTGGCCACAGACAGGCAGAAGTTTTACAGGTCCTCACCGAAATGGTGTTTCGTATCTTCCGCGTAATCTTAACTTCTGTTATGTCCATCGCTCCAGAGTCTGGAGAGGGAAACTCCAGAGTAAAAAGAAAAAAGAAAAGGAAAAAAAAAAAAAAAAAAAAAAAAACCTTTGCTTGGGGAGGGCATTATATATCATTCTCATGTTGGTGCACGCCATGTCCATCATTATAGAAGTGGGCGTCCCATACATCCAGCATGTTAAATCAAATCAATGCTTATCCCTTTAACATGGAATAAATAGTGTTTTGATTTCAAAAATGTATAGCTGTCTACGAAACACGCAGTTACATTTAATACGTTTTGTAGTGTGTGAGAAGGCAGAAGTGGCGTAAGATTACATTTCACCCACTTTAGGCATGAGTGGATACCAAAACAAAATCTACCATAAGTTATGATCTGATTTTGTGTAGCTCGACTTTAATCACCTTTCTAATAAAAGAGTGGAGCACATGAGACATATAAAATATATTAGAACACGATTTTAAAATGTTATCAGAATAATATATATATACTTTTTTTAATTATGTATTTTACAAAACCCTATTTGGCCTTTTTTGTTCATCAATGTTTTTATTAGCATTCTGTGTGTATAAATCACAAACATGGGCACATCAATGTCGTGACAATATGAACAAAACATAGGGCAAATTAGGAATTTAAAAGACTATAACAATCCTGGTGGTGCTAACAATAAAATATCACATACAAAAGCCCATTTTCCATCAACTAAGTAATTTAATTGATATCATTTAATGAATCCGAGATCATCTGATCATCCACTTAACAATGTGGTGTGTGTTTGGCCGAATGGGTGGGCCGATTGTAAAAGTTCTTTACAGATGCCTGTCCTTGTCAAATAAATATCAACAAAAATTCATTTGAATAGCATTTATTGCATGGCTTTATGCCTAACAAATGACAGTTAAAACAGTATCTCACAGAAGTGATTATGCAAGTACCCTTCACCTTTTTGTAAATATACTTTTGCATCGTGACAAGACTTAATGAAATATTTACACTTTCGTACAATGTAGGAAGTGTGAGTCACCTCGGCACAGCTTGTATAAGAACCTGTAATTTGCTTTTCCTCCGAGGACCCCCTCGCCCGTCAAAATAACTCACCACAGCCATAATGTCTAAACCGCTGGCCACAAAAGTGAGTACACCCCTAAGTGAAAATCACAAGAAAATAATATTTGTATTTGTGGCTGTAAAAAACACACTACGTTTTATTATGTAAGGGTAGCAGCTAACAGGGGAGCTCCATTAAGTACACGTCTCAAAATGGATTTACATAAACCATATACATCTTAAAGACGATTACTAAATGTCTATTTAACATGTTGTAATGGCCACTAGGGCATTTACGGTAGTTTTGTGGCCAACTGACAACTGCGCATGTGCACAGCGTGTGTCTGTACGAGATGAAGAAGTGAAGAGATAACTCGCTCTACCGACATCTTTATTTTCTGTCTATCTTTATTTTATTTCATTCCTTTCTGTTTGTGACCTGAGTTAGATGCTTATGTACATTTGTCCTCACTCGTTCCTCACGTATGTGGACGAGTGTGTCGGCGCATGAGGTGTTTTATTAAACTCGGGGAAAGTACGCCATCTTCTCGTCTCCCGTGCATTATTAGCACCACACAGTTTTCATCTGGGCTGATGAACATTTCAACTCGGTGTTACAATGTGACCGGAAAATGTTCTAAAAGAATTGTAGATGGGCACATCTAATAGACATGAAACAGACATCGGAGTGATGTAGTAGAATTCACTTCGTCAATACAAACTGCGCGACTTCAGCATTGTTTGAATGTAAGTAATGTAAATAAACAAATCTACACAGAGTAACTAAACATAAGTTATCTGTTTTATTTGTTAATTAGTACTGTTGATAAATTGAGGAACATTTGTGTTGGATAAAATGTGAGTTCAACTTGTAAATGCAGTATTGAGCAGATAAATCACAGAGGTGACTGACTCGTGTCTGGATGTTACAGGAACGGCGCAATGAAGGCACACTGTGTGTTGTAGCTGGCTGGCAGAGTACTGATGAAAATCAATGTCTGTCCATCAAAGGCTCGCAGTTGCTACACTACAGAACAGAGCTATCAAATACCAAGCCTCTTTAAATCTTAAGGCTTTTAGTTTATTTTGAGTTATTCGTCCACATCTAGCTTTACGTGCTTTTTTTTTCTGATTCTTGATTTCTGTGCATATGCTGCAGCGCTTTTGTGGTGGAGCAGGACCTGCAAGGAAAGGTGACCGCGGGATTTTTGGAAAAAAGGAAAACCTGAAACAACAATATAAATGAAGATCATTTTGTTACTTCTAATACAGAAATCAAATGATATTGTGCTGTTAAAATGTAAAACTACTAGATAGTGCTGTGGAGTTACTGATGCTATGAGGTGTCAGTGCACCTGTCCCTCTTATGTTCTTTTTATTATTATTACTGCAGAACTTATAATTACATACAAGCTCAGGGAAAGATGGCATCTTTAACAATGAACAATCATGTTTACTGTTTTTTTGTCATTATAACTATAATGGGTTTGCGTACATCATAGTATGAGATTATATACACAGGAAAAAATGATTAAATATCTTTGAATAATCATAAAATGCATACAATCATAATGCATAAAAAATTACATTTGTTTTTGTTTTTGTTATTTATAAGCCTCAGGGATTAAACAAGATCAATTCAACAAGAAAAAGAGGAAAATAAAGGAGATTTAAGCCAGTTTTGCGTTTAGATGAACAATTTTACACATAAAATAAAGAAATTAATAACATATTCAAGAGATAACGATTTTGGGTTTTCATAATAAAAAATAATATCTTTAAGGATTACAGAACAGAACTGAATCTTCCCATACACCAACTCACTCTGTGGACTGACTCCACCACAGTTCTCACTTGGCTGCATTCAGACTCTTGTCGAATTAAAGTGTTTGTTGGAACCAGAGTCGCCGAGATCCAGGACATTACAGACCAGCACACATGGCGTTATGTTCCATCAATTCATAACCCAGCAGATGATATAACACGGGGGAAAAGCCTATGTAGGCTGGGAACAGATAGCCATTGGTACCAAGCGCCATCCTTTCTCAAAGGTCCTCCAAATCTGTGGTTGGAAATCCAACATTCTGTGGCTGCAGATGAAGACGAGCTTCGTAAAACAGTTCCCTGCCTCCTTACCTGCTTCACAGCCAGCTTGTCATTCCCTGACATCAGCCAGTATAAGACTTTTAAAGAGCTACTGGAGTCCAGGGCCTGTCATGGGGCGGCAGGCATTCTGACAGCTGATGACTACAAGACGGCTGAAATCAGTGTTCTACAGCAAGCTCAGGAAGAGTGTTTCCCCTCTGAACTGGAGCAGTTAAAGGCGGGTAGTAGTAGTATGTCGCCTTCGCTGTAGCCCTTATCTAGATCCTGATACCGTGCACCCCATTGTCCTAGACCCAAAACACCCAGTCTCTAAACTGCTCATACAGAGTTATGACACTAAACTCCACCATCCAGGCCCTGAAAGAGTCTTTGCCGAGCTTCGGCAGAAATATTGGATTTTTGAGGCAGAGAGGCCATCAAACAGTGTCAGAGTACTTGTGTGGACTGCCAGAAATGGAGAAGAAACCCTGAGGTACAAAAAATGGCAGACCTCCCTCCAGCCAGATTACGTTTATTCAAGCCTGCCATCTACTCAACAGGAATGGATTGCTTCGGTCCATATACTGTTAAAGTAGGTCGCAGAAATGAGAAGAAATGGGGCATCCTGTTCAAATGTCTAACTACCCGGGCAGTTTACATTGACATCCTTCATAGCCTCGAGCAGCTGGCAAGCCAGCAAATACAATTCCACTTCAATCCCCCTAATTCTCCACACTTTGGTGGCAGCTGGGAAAGAGAGATTCACTCCCTTAAACAGGCCTTGATGACAACACTTGATGCCCAGTCTGTCACCTTCGAAAGTACTGTACATTGTGCTGGTGGAGATCAGAATTCCAAGCCACTAGGCTACATTTCATCTGACATATCTGATCTAGACCCCATCACACCAAGTTCCCTTCTCATGGGGCGGCCAGATTCATCACTTCCTCCTGTGATATACCCAGAATCTGAACTGATCCGTCGACGCAGATGGCGCCATAGTCAAGTCCTTGCCGACCAATTCTGGAAGCGCTTCCTCAGGTTCTACCTTCCCAGCCTTCAGACCCGCCAGAAGTGGCAAGATGAGAAATCTGACCTCCAGGGTGACACCATCGTCCTGATCGTCGACCCCCAGCTACCCAGAGCACTGGGGCCGGTGGGCCAGGTGTCGAAGGTATTCCCTGGAGTAGACAGCAGAGTAAGAGTAGCAGAAATTAAGGTGGGAAAGAAGTTGTACACACGCCCAGTCGCACGCCTCATCCGATTGCCTGCCATACCAGATTAAAGCTACTCTGAATGGTATAGGTTATAGGCCCTTTTGGGAGGGGGTTGTACATCTTTCCTTCCATTTTGTTTTTTGTGGTTGTTTGTGAACATTTAACTGCTTCGAGTGTTTATAAGTTAATGTATGCGAGTGACAAAGACGAACTAGCGTGGAAGATGTCCGTGTGTGTTTACATACTAGTTTCCTCACATATATTACCGTTATGTTTAGTAGACATAATCTATCTGCCATTTAATCATCATATGGTTTATTTAATATATATACATTTAATATGTATCGCTCATTTCTGAGAGTTAAAGCACTCTTTTGGCGCATGCGCACTGTTCTAGACAGAGCGGCTCCATCTCCGTCCTCAGCACTGAGAGGTGTCAGATTTCAACTGCTCATTATTAGTAATTTCTAGCAGCGCATCTTCCCATATAATGGCACATTTGTTTTCTTATTTGAATGTTTAATCACTGTATGTAATATATTCTTTGTGCAAATATTGTGTTATATTTATTGTGACCACTGTTATTTGTTATTTGTACTTATATATTTTTCTTTTATCTTTAATTTGTAGAAAACCACACAAACATGAAAACCGAAATGTCTTCAGTGTACTGAGTTTGTGGTGACAATAAATGGGTTATTCCCGCATACCTGATCATCTGTGGTAAAGTCTCTAACCGGACGCTCCGTAGTGGGTTTGTTATCAACCGGCAAATTAACAACCAGGAAGAAGAGCTACCAGTAGCCATTCCTTTTTACATTATCTGTGTCCTACATGTTTCACTCAACCATTACTTCTGACATGATTTTCCTCATTTCACAAAAAACCGGTGACATCACCTGGGCTCTTTCTACAGCATGATGTGAGGAAAAGAACATCTTCTCAGTCCATTGTCTCAGGTTTTGCACAAACTGTACAGTGCTGACCGCATTCATCAGCCCTGTTACCAACGTTGTTGTAAAAGAATAATCTCTATACCTATGAGTAACTGATAAAATTTATGAGAAATATAACTTTATCAGTAACTGTAAATCAGATTTTGCTTAAATTATGCTTAATTTACAACCCCGTTAGCCATTCTGGGAAAGTTCATTTACTTGATAGCTTTTTCAGTTTCACAATGCTTTAACAGGGTAACAGGGTTGCAGAAAATGTTAATCATATATAGTTAAGTGTAAAATAAAAAAGCTACAATAATATTTAGTTTGACCGGATGTTGATAATCAATGTGAACGTTTCTCAAACCTCCCTTTACTGAACATTTGTTTACTGATTTCATAGGTTTTCATTATTTCATCTCACATCTCTTAAAGGCTGAGTTCACCCAAACTAAAATTAGCACATGAGCTACTCACCCTCAAGTCTCCTAGTGTATACACTTTCTTCTTATATATAATGAGCACTTGGATACGCTTTATTTTACTTCTTTTGGACTGAAGCACTGCAACACCCACTGACTGCCATTAAACAGCTTGGACGATCAAAGACCATTTTTAATATAACTCCGACTGGATTCGTCTGAAAGACGAAAGTCATATACACCTAGGATGCCTTGAGGTTGAGTAATTCATGGGCTAATTTTCATTTTTTGGTGAACTATCCTTTAAGATTTATCTCCTCTTAACTGCTTACTGATGATGTGATTGCTGTGGGAGGAGCTTCACTGATTATGATGTGATTGCAGTGGGAGGAGCTTCACTGATATTGATGTGATTGCAGTGGGAGGAGCTTCACTGATGATGATGTGATTGCAGTGGGAGGAGTTTCACTGATGATGTGTTGCAGTGGGATGAGCTTCACTGATGATGATGTGATTGCAGTGGGAGGAGCTTCACTGATGAGGTGTTGTTGTGGGAGGAGCTTCACTGATGATGATGTCATTGCAGTGGGAGGAGCTTCACTGATATTGATGTGATTGCAGTTTATTAATGGCATTCTGATGATGATTTCCAGCGTGGGAGGAGCTTCACTGATGATGATGTATTTGCAGTGGGAGGAGCTTCACTGATGATGATGTATTTGCAGTGGGAGGAGCTTAACTGATGATGATGATGTAATTGCAGAGGGAGGAGCTTAACTGATGATGATGTGATTGCAGTGGGAGGAGCTTCACTGATTATGTGTTGCAGTGGGAGGAGCTTCACTGCTGATGAGGTGATTGCAGTGGGAGGAGCTTAACTGATTATGATGTGATTGCAGTGGGAGGAGCTTAACTGATTATGATGTGATTGCAGTGGGAGGAGCTTCACTGATGATGATGTATTTGCAGTGGGAGGAGCTTAACTGATGATGATGATGTAATTGCAGAGGGAGGAGCTTAACTGATGATGATGTAATTGCAGTGGGAGGAGCTTCACTGCTGATGATGTAATTGCAGTGGGAGGAGCTTCACTGATGATGATGTGATTGCAGTGGGAGGAGCTTCACTGATGATGATGTAATTGCAGAGGGAGGAGCTTAACTGATGATGATGTAATTGCAGAGGGAGGAGCTTAACTGATGATGATGTGATTGCAGTGGGAGGAGCTTAACTGATTATGATGTGATTGCAGTGGGAGGAGCTTCACTGATTATGATGTAATTGCAGTGGGAGGAGCTTAACTGATTATGATGTGATTGCAGTGGGAGGAGCTTCACTGATGATGATGTAATTGCTGTGGGAGGAGCTGATCTGCCAAAATAAAAAAATATCAGTTTTTAATATATCTGTTACTGGATCCAGATGTCACATTGTAGTGTCTGCATCAAATTAAATTTACAAAAGTGATTTTATATACATAGAAAGCATATTAAATGCAAATAAAGTGTCTACGGTCGGGGACGTTTTGTTGTGTTTTTCATTACCCATGTGCTCCGTGTGATCTACTTTTCCCTCATGTTTGACTGTGTCATTATGTTCAGGTGTGTCTTATCAATTATCCTCATTTACTCTTACCTTATAAGTTGCATTCTGTTCAGTGTTTGTTGGTCCGGTCTCGTCGATGTATACGTGTGTTTGCTACCTGTTTGTTATGGATTATTAAAGACGGTATATCTATCTTCTTTTTCTTCGTGCGCTCACTCCTGAATCTCAAAATATAGGTGAAATAATGTTCCATCATCATTCAGCATAACAGATATATTTATATAAAACAACATAGTTATTCTGACCTGTGCTTATTAAAATATGTAAATGAAAAACTGATCATACTATATTTTATTATATTTTAAATGATTAGAAAGTTCTCACTAACAACTGAGTAAAACCTAGTGGTGTGAAGGATAGTGGCAAATATAAAGATTTAAAATGTCAATTAATTAATATTTTGGAGCTACACTATATATGATCCTTAAATATAGTATTTGAATATGTCCTCAAATGATTTTTGTTCTAAATATGCCTGATTTGTATTTATTTATTGCTATAAAAAACCCTTTTGTCTTTGACTCATATACTAATCGACACATTTAAGTAAAGTCAAGTCAAGTCACCTTTATTTATATAACGCTTTTAACAATACAGATTGTGTCAAAGCAGCTTTACAGCATTAATTAGGAAAATAGTGTGTCAATAATGCAAAGTGACAATAGTAAACACTCATTTTTCAGTTAAAGGCAGTTCATCATTGAATTCAGTGATGTCATCATCCAGCTCAGTTCAGTTTAAATAGTATCTGTGCAATCAAGTCAATGAAAATCGCTGGAAATGAAGTGTCCCCAAACTAAGCAACCGAGGCCGACAGCAGCAAGGAAAAAACAACCAAAACTCAACGGAGACGAATGTAAAAACCTTGGGAGAAACCAGGCTCAGCCAGTTCTCCTCTGACCAGACGAACCAGCAGTTCAATTCCAGGCTGCAGCAAAGTCACAAGCTGTGTCTCATCGGGCCTACCACTGGTTCCTGGGGTCTATGTCCCCTTGGCCCTCGGAAGACAAGGTCTGATTACTGAAGATCTGTATCTTCTCTTGAGGCTCATCTAGAGTTGTCCTGTCTCCGCTGTCTTTCAGGGTTGTAAAGAGTCGCTCCAGTCTAGTCTGATCCACCACTGGGGTCTGAAAAAAATTTTATTTATAGCTGAACTGGATCCGGGTGACTGCCAGTGACCATCTTATCACAGCGAAACACTGCAATACATCATCAGTGAAGCTCCGCCCACATTAAATCGCCTCATCAGTGAAGCTCCGCCCACAGTAGTCGGATTACCAGTGAAGCTCCGCCCACAGTAGTGGGCGACAGGGCAACTGACTGTAGACAACAAAGATCCACCATTGAAGCTCCGCACACAGTAGACGCATCACCAGTGAAGCTCCTCCCACAGTAGTCACATCATCAGTGAAGCTCCTCCCACAGTAGTCGCATCATCAGTGAAGCTCCTCCCACAGTAGTCGCATCATCAGTGAAGCTCCGCCCACAGTAGTCACATCATCAGTGAAGCTCCTCCCACAGTAATTCAGCAATAAATGCTGGAATATCTCCATCAGTTCACAAGTGAAGACGAGCATCTAATCATCAGGAAGAGCTGAAATCTGCAAAGACTGAGTTTATTAAAGAGGACAGAGAGAACACACTGAAGATACTGAAGAACAAACAGGTTGGTGTTTATTTCTCTTTCTTTATTAATAGTGCTGATGGTTATAAAGCTTCAAGCAGATTTAGATTTGCTGTGATAGGAAACAATCTTCAGAGCTCTGCAATAATATAGCTGAAGCATCAAAGAAGTGATAATTGAGCGCAGCACAAACACGTGCAAACTGACCAGAGCTCAGAACAGAAGCAATGCTGATCTCACGACACTGTTACTGCTGCGAGATCCAGAGAGAAGCGCTCACATTCTGCTCAGAATGATCTGTTATAAACCCATCAAACAGCGCTGATGTAGAAAAGCAGAAGTAATGTAACTACAGCATGCCGTGGTGTTGTGGCAGAAATAGTCAACTGTTATTAGCTCAGTCATTTCAGGCTTCATACAACCTTTGAGAGAGAAATTCAAGCACTTTTCAGTGACAACACAACAATTTACAGCACTTTAAATCTAAAAAAATTATCCAATTTAAATGTTTTTTTATGGGATAACCAAATACATTTTGTGGTAAACAAACAAATATTTAAAAATAAATAATACATCAAATTACCACTTTAACCAGTAAATGGCATCAGATCAGCACTTATTGGCTTATTAGCCATTCATTTCCACTTTTTTGCTTTATATTTTGATATTATAAAATCACTCTTATAAAATATAAAATCATCAAGAAATAAAATGTTGTCAAATGATTTGCACTTTGTTTATGGTTTAAGAAAAGTCACAAAATGCCTGAAAAACACAAACTTGTCTTTAATTTCAGCTGAATCACAGATCGAGCGTTTCTTATCACTGGGGGGGAGTCGCCGGTCAGTTCTGTTTATACTATAGAGAATAATGCCACACATTCCCTGCCACCTCTTATTAAATTTCAGTTTGTACATCGTTTGATAATTCAAGCAAATACATTAAAATACCTTTAATCCCCCAAAACTTGTCTTTTTCTTTTTTTTTGAAGTGGGACGAAAAATGATTTAAGTTTGCTTTTGTTACGTGTTTTTCTGAGCAGATTTCGTTGACTTGTATGTTCTCTATTTTTTAGTACAAAAGTATGAAGTGTGTTTTATTTTTGAGTTACGCTACAAAGTATAATTAGTCGTGTCTTTAGTTTGTTTTGGTGGATTCTGGGAGGCGTAGCTGATCAATAGTTACACATTATACTGTTCTTTGTTCTGTAATCTCTCATGAGACTTCACTCTCATTAAAAAGGCTCATTTAGTAAATGTAAGCTATTCATTTAAATGACAGACAAACACAAACTGGGTGCTTAATGCAAATGTAATTGTCCACATTTACAAACTCAGGCGATTGTGTTCGCCCATCTATGCAAATGTGTCTTTGTATAGAGACAAAAGAATGAGGTTAATCAATATCAGTTTTAGTGATCGTGTAGATTTACAAAGATACACCACAAAACATCTGCAGCTTCTGCTTTTATTTCTAATCAAACACAAAACCTCTTTAAGCAAATGCGTTAAATCTCATCTAAATCAATTCTAATTTTGATCTATTTTAATTTGAATCTAAATGTAATATATGTGTACGCCTGTGCACCGGAGAAAAACTCAATGGGAATTAAAGGAACTGAAGAAGCAGATAAAATAGCTAAGCAAGCAGTAGATGATGAAATAGTAGAGCTAGCACATAGTATAAGAGAAATAAAATTAGTAATAAAGGAGAAAGTGATTAAAAAGTATTGGCAACAGTATTGGGATAATGAGACTAAAGGGAGACATTTATATGCAACACAAAAGAAGGTGTGAGAAATAGGAGAGAGGAAAGTATAACTACAAGACTAAGAATGGGGCATACAGGTTTGATTTAATATCTGAACATCCAGCGGGATTGTGTGAGAAATGTGGACGGAGTGAAACTGTAGAACATGTGATTATTAATTGTAAGGGTTATGATGAAGAAAGAGAAGAAGTATGGAAGAATGAAGGACAAGAGTTAACATTAAAGGATATATTAGACTCAGATAGAGCAAATAGTACGGTGAATGTGTTGTTTCAGTTTCTGAATAATACAGGTTTAATGAAGAGAATGTAGGATAAGCATATAGAGCGGTAGAAGATGCTGATATAGTGTGGGTAGAAGGGAAAGTATATCTGAAGGTTAAATGAGGATACAGTGGGATATTG